>CM042416.1:33644091-33649091 GCA_023634145.1 Thymallus thymallus | reverse complement strand
TCTCTCTCTCTCTCTCTCTCTCTCTCTCTCTCTCTCTCTCTCTCTCTCTCTCTCTCTCTCTCATTCACTGCTTTGCTGTCTTCCACTCTCTCAGTCTCCACTCTCACAAATGTATTTCCTGAAATTGAGCAAGTTGAGGTGTCTAAACTGCTTGGAGTAACCCTGGATTGTAAACTGTCATGGTCAAAACATATTGATACAACAGTAGCTAAGATGGGGAGAAGTCTGTCCATAATAAAGTGCTGCTCTACCTCCTTAACAACACTATCAACAAGGCAGGTTCTACAGGCCCTTGTTTTGTCGTAACTGGACTACTGTTCAGTCGTGTGGTCTGGTGCCACAAAAAGGCAACTGTCTCAGTACAGGGCAGCACGGCTGGCCCTTGGATGTACACAGAGAGTTAACATTAATAATATGCATGTGATTCTCTCCTGGCTCAACGTGGAGGAGAGATCAACTTCCTCACTACTTGTTTTTGAGAGGTATTGACATGTTGAATTTTGCTTTGAAGCTGCCTGCTGCGTCAGGATGCCTGAGAATTATGGGCCGCTCAGCTTCTTAATTTCTCTTCCCAGCATGCCCCAGGGGCTCTGAGGGAAACATCCAGTGGGAAGACCAATAAAAAGCCGGGTGCACTACAGTAAAATGACCTCACCCCACAGTAAAGCATACTGTGAAATATGGCGCATGGTAAGATCAGGACGAGGCCACTGTGGGGGGGTTGGGGGGGGCGTGACCCGGTTCTTTCTTTACTGAAGTCCCTTTGCTGCTCTCTCTGTCTGTCAGTGGCTTTAGTTCCTCCAGAACATCCACCCGTCTGTATTTATGATCATGAGAAGTATGAGGCTGGGCCCTGAACGGTGTTGCTGTGAAATAAAAAAACTTGTTTAAGCGTTATGGCTACCTGTGTATTCCCACTGGAGCTGTGTTGTGTGACTATACAGTATGTGGGAGGGGAGGGGTTTAGGGGGGTAGCGTGGCGGGGAGGTGGGTGTCTCAATATCAAATATCCAATATCAAACACTATGAAGTTGTAGATAAAGAGTTTACCACATAGGAATATGAAAGTAAACACATTACATGGATGGATGTAAACCCTCTGTGTGTGTGTGCGTGTGTGTGTGTGTGTGTGTGTGTGTGTGTGTGTGTGTGTGTGTGTGTGTGTGTGTGTGTGTGCATGCATTTGTGTCCACCTGCTCTCACGTGTGTGTTTATGGGTGTGTGTGTATATAATGCACATTCCAATGGGAGACTCAGGTGACAGGCAGCGAACCCAGACTTGTTGCTGCATTCCAGACTCCTGCTTCAGGAAACAATCTCCTCAGAGAATCCCGTGGGGATTTTCACCGAAAAATATAATGTGTTGGGACAGGGGGAAAACGTGTAGTGAGTGGAAAAGGTGTAGTTTTGCAGACATGGCTAGTATTTACAGTTTACTATAGTATAAATACTGTAGTGTGGGAAAGAACTGTGGTATATACTATAGTAATTGCTGTGATGTTTTTGCGGACTGTACTAGTGTCTCTGTTTATTTATCTTTGACATAGCAATGAGGGCTTTGTCCTTGAAGAAACCTACTGGGCAAAATATTCAAAGAGCATTTAGGTAGGTAGGACTGCGGTCTGACACGCCAGAGCGTAACCTGTAGGGAGCACAATATACGGTCTATACTTGCCATGTAGTTTTCTCACTTATGGGTGGCACGAATTGGGATATGGAGAGGGGAATGGGCAGTGTATATGCAAATGAAATACTGTAGCATGTACTACTGTAAGTGTTTTTGTGGACATTACTCTAGTATTTACCATAGTGTTTTTGTGGTATGTAGTTTACTATAGTATTATACAGTATACTACAACATTCTATAGTAAGTACTACACATGATCGAGGTATACTACAGTGTATACTATAGTATTCTTCAGTATACTACAGTAAGCTGTAGTATTTGCTCATGTGGGTTGTTCACATACAGTAATGACAAGCGTCCTGGTCTGCTCACTGTATGTTGGGACTGCCACATGCTACTACAGACACACACAGGGCAGGAAATGGTCACTAGCTCAAAGTTTCCTCATGAAGACCCTCTGCACTGGACCTCCAAAACAGACCATAAGAATAGGACATTCTCATTTGGCGAAGCCCAAGGAAAGTCCAAACATTATACAATTAGACATTAGCCAAAGGCACACAAAACCACTAAGAAGCTAACAATGGGCTTAATAGCACTGTAATAAAAGTCAACGTTTGTGCAAATTACAATAATTGCGAATCTTAATGATGACCAGTTTTGCCAGGAAGTTAGTTAATTCATTTAAGATATGCAGCGTTTATCGTGAATGCAGTTTCTGTGGATGGGGGAACGTTGCCTTTACATTTCAATCAAGCTATAACATGGATCTTCCACGATACTTCCGCTAGGCAGATTGAATCCAGCCCTAGTATAGCAACAAGCTACTTCTTGACAGAGACAGAGACAGAGACAGAGACAGAGACAGACTCACATGGTGGTTTAGGGATAGAAAGTAAGAATGCGTGTCTCTCCGACCACATCTTCTGCCAGGAATGTGACTTGACTCTCACCTCTGTGTGTCTGTCTCCCTGTCATGCCACTACCAACTAGCCTACAGCAGTTAAATCCAGCTTCAGTCAACAACAATGACAGCAACTCTTGAGCCACGCCTCATCTGAAAGTGACCCAATAGTGTCAGTTCTGTAAATGATGTCATTATGATCACGCCACCGATAACAACGTTGAAATCAAACCCAGTTTACAGTTATGATTCTGTAATCAAACCCATGTCAATGACTTCAATGACCAAGCAATTCCAGGTGTCATTGACACCACACACCAACACTTACTGGAAACACCATAACCCTCAAGAAACGCCCCTAATTGTGGTCTGCAGTTGAACCATATTGCTTTATAGCAAGAACCTGAACTCTTTCACTGCATGGGTTTATATTGAATCAGGTTAATGTAAAGTGTTTATTTGTCAAACTGGGAAGTGATTACTACAGTATCATGCAGGTCCATACCAATTAAAGATGAACAGTATGAGTAATTAGGTCATTATAATCCCAGAGTGACAGACAGGCGTTATCTGTTTTTGGTTTCTGGTTGCTTTTCTCTGAAGATAACATACTGTCCTCTTTACACAGATATACTGTATTCCATCGTCAGGTAGGCAGTCCTCCCTCCTTCGGTTACATTTTTACATTGTGCAGTATTATTTTTCTGCGGAAAACACTCAGTGGACTTTTGGTCTGCCCTGAAATTGGAAGGTTTGAGGCTCGATCCCAGGTCGAGTCATACCAAGTATGGGGTGTGCTTGTACATAAAGCTATCTCATGCTGTAGAAACAGGAGAAGGCTACTTACTTACTGCTATGTATGGCCAATTCATAATGTGTCTTTGGCGACCTGTCCTTTGCACTCTGTTATCTCTGGAATGTCTATGGTGGTTCATTTGATTGTGTGAACTTCATCAAACTCGCTCTGAGAAATTACAAAAGCAATAAATAAACAAGAACAGTAAAAACAATGACACATTGGACTGATCTCCTGACTCATGGTATTCCTGTGGGTGTCTGGACTGGCGCTTACTCACAGGACGGTGCCTGCCAGTGCCCGTCTCTGCCCACCCTTCAGACGGTAGCACTTTGGCGCCAGTCTCTCTGAAAACTACAAATTTACCTTCCTTGCCCTGTTTCTCTGTCTCTCTCTGTCTCTCTCTGTCTCTCTCTCTCTCTCTCTCTCTCTCTGTCTCTCTCTCTCTCTCTCTCTGTCTCTCTCTCTCTCTCTCTCTCTCTCTCAAATTCAAATTCGGTTTTATTGGCATGAAAGTTACAACTTAACAATATTGCCAAAGCACTTTACAATGTCTCACTCTCTGTCTCTCTCTCTCTGTCTCTCTCAGAAAAACCAACAGAATCTTCCCATGTGTCAAGTGGTATGTGGAGATACTCAAACAGAGCCACCGTAATGAAGAACAGACATTGCGTAAAAGGGTAAAAGTTAGTGAGAAGGCGTGTGGTTTATGTAAGCAGGAGCAGGAGCAGGTGACGACGACAGAGCAGAGGGGTAGTTACAAGGCTAGACGTGGGCTGACCCCATAGGACAGGGGTGATTTTATTTATCTCCCTAATTGTTTATATATATAAAATGTATTTATTTTATTGAACATTTTTGGGGGATATAAAAGACAATAAAAATGAGCTTCAAGTGATTTAGAATGACCCCAGAGAGTCAGGACACCCGTTTCAACATCCCGTCTGAAAGACTCTACGCAGGTCAATGTACCTAATTGTTATCAAGGTTTGTAATGATTATGTTTTAGTCAAATATTATATCTGTTTAGGCTTCTTGTGTTCAATTTGCCGTCTAAAATATATGTTTTATTGTTCGGTCCCCCGACCATCCGCTCAAGAAAAGATTGGCCCGCTGCTGAATCTAGTTGTTCATCCCTGCCATAGGAAAACACTTTTTGGTTCCAGGTAGAACCCTTTTTGGTCCATGTAGAACCCTCTAGGGAAAGTGTTCTACATGGAAACCACAATTGGAGGACCATTTGAAGAACCCATTTTGGTTCTAGGTATAACCCTTTTGGTTCCAGGAATAACCATTTTGCGTTCCATGTAGAACCCTTTCCACAAAGGGGTTCTACATGGAACCCAAAAGGGTTTCACCTGAAACCAAAAAGTGTTCTACCTGGAACCAAAAAGGGCTCACCTATGGGGACAGCTGAAGAACCCTTTTAGAACCCTTTTTTCTAAGAATGTACTTATGTCTGTTTATGTGATTACCTTTTGCAAGAGTGGGCATGTCAAATAAGGGTAGGACCTCTACCAGTGATGCTGGTTTCTACCACTGCAATATGGTAAAATAGCAGCTGAAAACCGATGAGGAGAGATACCCCTACAACGTAAGAGTTTAAAGACCTAATGAAAAGTGCTAGCTATACAGTCCAATAACAATATAAACACGTGTTTGGGTTTTCAGTG